>CM077164.1:115744227-115774227 GCA_039583875.1 Platanthera guangdongensis
TTTAATTTTGGATTGACTTCATTTTAGAACTTTCCTCATTTTTTTTGATCCGAACCAAATATAAAATAATTAAAATTAATAAGAAGAAAAAAATATATATATATTAATAAAAGTTACTAACTAAAAATGTAAATTTTAAAGATTCTTTTTTAAAATTATAAAAATTTGAATGACTTCGAAGCACTATAATCTAAAATCTAATTATTAGAAATTACTAGAACTATGAAGAAAGATAGTCATGTTCATTAAGAGAAGAATATTTAGAATCTAGTAATAATTAAGTAATACAATTTTTTCTAACTATAAATTTTTCATATCTAAAATTTTTAAAGGGGATGTAGCGCAGCTTGGTAGCGCGTTTGTTTTGGGTACAAAATGTCACGGGTTCAAATCCTGTCATCCCTACCTATTTTTTCTCCTATGAACATTTACGTGGGATTCATTGGGAATTAAATTGGACATAATCTTTTAATTTATATAGACTCTATTTACACAATACCCTTTGAAATATTTTCATTTATAATCGTATCTACTGTTATAGGATTGTTATAGGATATACGCTCTTAGTTCAGTTCGGTAGAACGCGGGTCTCCAAAACCTGATGTCGTAGGTTCAAATCCTACAGAGCGTGATTACATTCCGTTTATGTTATGTTGAATTACCAGGAAATAGCTTAAGAAAACAAAGTATAATTGCAATTTGAATTTGACCTCCTCCTTGTAGGAGTTCAATAAAAAAAAATTAAATAAAACATTATAAAATTAGAATTATATGTCTTCCAATTCAAAAAAAGAAAATTGGAAGTTCTTTGATACATGTTAATTAAGATGTTTCTAAGACTTTTTTTGTCGCACAAAAAAAACTTTTTGACTGTCCGGTGGAAACAGATTTAGCTAAAGAAAAAGTTTTTACTATCGCTAAAGAACCTTTTTTTTCCAAAGATTTCTACGAATATGCTTTTTTGACATAGAAGTACGTTTTTTTGGAACTGCCATTCAAAAATAGGTGACTTTTTTTATTTATTTTACTGTGTATGTGAAAGACATATATTATTTATCTATTTATCTAAATAAATATTATTATTATTTAACATTTCCATTTATATGGAATGAATCTTTCTTCATTGTTTCCAACTCTATTGAATCTCAACAATTCAACATGAATTTCCTATTATTATTACAGGTAAGCTGCCATGGTGAAATTGGTAGACACGCTGCTCTTAGGAAGCAATGCTAGAGCATCTCGGTTCGCGTCCGAGTGGCGGCATAAATAATAATAATAAATATTATAGACACAATTGAAATAATATAATATTTTAATCCCCGATTTCAATTCTTTAATAGGGAGGGACCCTTTTATGTTGATGATATTTGTGACCTTAGAACATATATTAACTCATATTTCCTTTTCAATCATATCAATTGTGATTATGATTCATTTGATGAACAATAAATTTTTCAGTTTAAGGAAGTCGTTTTTATTTGGTGAGATGGAATATTTCAAAGAAAAGGGAGTGTCTTAAAAAATACTTCTTTTCTCTCATTTCAAAATTTTTACAAATATCAATTAATTCAGCGTTTAGACTATTGGAGTTATTGTGTCATTAGTTTAGGATTTACTTTTTTTAACCATAGGTATTCTTTCTGGAGCAGTATGGGCTAACAAAGCATGTGGTTCTTATTGGAATTGGGACCCTAAGGAAACTTGGGCATTTATTACTTGGACCATATTTACAATTTATTTACATACTAGAACAAATTCAAAATTCCAAGACCAAGGCACGAATTAGGCATTTATGGCTTCTATAGGATTTCTCCTAATTTGGATATGCTGTTTTGGGATCAATCTATTAGGAATCGGGTTCCATAGTTACGGTTCATTCCAATTAATATCTAATTAAAGAAAATAAACTATATGACGAATACATACAAACATCGTCCGATACACAATGAAATTTGTGAGAGTTTTTGAAAACCGTTTGAATGGGGGAATTATTCAAAAGGTTCTCAAAAACCCTAGATATATAATATATCTCATTACAATTCTAATTCACTCTTATTTTTTTTTAATTCTACAACAAAGAATCGTGAAAATATGAAAGTCAAATAATTATAAGACTTTCTTTCCAATTAATTAAAATTTTATATTTTCAATATATAAAATTAGTATCTATAAAAATAATTAGATAGTATAACTTGTACCTTGTCAACCGATAATGGAAAATGAAATCAGGATAAATACCAATTCCTATTACAGGTAGAAACATACAGATCGAAACAAATAGTTCTCGTGGTCCAGAATCAAAAAAATTAGTGTTTGGAACATTGAATAGCTTGTATCCATAGAAAATCTGACGTAACATAAATAATAAAAAAATAGGAGTTAATATCATTCCAATTGCCATTACAAAAGTCATTAACATTTTTGGCGTTAAAAGATATTTTGGTCCGGTAATTATAAAAAAAAAATTATGGTCATTGCATACTTGGCTCCCTTAAAAAGCATTGGCACACGTGTAAACGAGGTGCTCTACCTAACTGAGCTATAGCCCTTGTCATAACTATTTTAACATAGAGACAATTTCTTATCAAGAAGGGTATCCCATAATCCCACATGATAACTCTCTGATCCGTGTTTATTACTTTTATATTGCTTAGAAAGCATATTTTACCTATAATCCATCAAAGTAATGGAGACCCTTTTTGTGGTGATAAACGACCTACTTAACCCAGTGGTTAGAGTATTGCTTTCATACGATGGGAGTCATTGGTTCAAATCCAATAGTAGGTAGAACTTATTAGACACCACGTAATCCGGTATCTAATAAGTTTTTCTACCCATCCTCTTTTTTTCGTTCTCTAATCAGATTAGGCTTCATTATATTCATTTTGTGGAATAAAAATGTAGTGTGTAGGGTATAATAAAGAACTCTTTTTCTTTTGATTATTACTAATAGGAAATTATATTGACAACCTCTACTCACGTACTAGCTCGTTTTAGAGCTAGATTTGACTCAATTGCCTGTCTATTACCCTCATCTCTACTCAAATTAGCTTCAGCTATTTCAAGAGTTTGTTTAGCTTCTTGTGGATCAATGTCAGTACTAATTTCCGCATCATTTCCTAAAATGGTGATCTCATTATTGCTTATTCTAGCTAACCCGCCCATAAGAGCCACCGTTAGCCATTGGCCGTTTCGTCGTATTCTCAAAAGACCTATATCTACAGCCGTGGCAATGGGGGCATGGTTTGGTAATACGCCAATTTGTCTACTATTAGTAGATAAAATAATTTCTTTCACTTCGGAATCCCAAATCATTCGATTAGGAGTCAGTACACAAATATTTAAGGTCATTTCTTTAATTTGCTCTCCTCTTCTAAGTTCATAGCTTTCATGGTAGCTTCATCGATGTTACCCACCAAATCTCTGGAAAGGATGAATTGAAACCCCCGAATTGTTTCTGCGAGATCAACATATTTCCCTAGAGAACCGGTAAATACTTCTGCAACAAAGAAGGGTTGTGATAAGAAACGCTCAATCTTTCATGCTCCTGCTACGGTTAAATGATCTTCTTCGGAAAATTCGACCAACCCAAGGATAGCTATAATGTCCTGCAGTTCTTTGTAACGTTGTGAAGTTTGCTTAACCATTTACGCAGTTCCATAATGTTCCTCGCCAATGATACGAGGTTGTAACATAATTAACGTTGAATCCAAAGGATCTACTGCTGGATAAATACCTTTGGCAGCTAATCCTCTTGATAATACAGTAGTAGCATCTAAATGTGCAAATGTTATGGCAGGAGCAGGGTCGGTCAAATCATCCGTAGGTACATAAACTGCTTGGATCGATGTTGTAGATCCTTCTTTGGTAGAAGTAATTCTTTCTTGCAAAGAACCCGTTTCTTGTAATGCACGAATTCGGCATTTATGGCTTCTATAGGATTTCTCCTAATTTGGATATGCTGTTTTGGGATCAATCTATTAGGAATCGGGTTCCATAGTTACGGTTCATTCCAAGTAATATCTAATTAAAGAAAATAAACTATATGACGAATACATAAAAACATCGTCAGATACACAATGAAATTTGTGAAAGTTTTTGAAAACCGTTTGAATGGGGGAATTATTCAAAAGGTTCTCAAAAACCCTAGATATATAATATATCTCATTACAATTCTAATTCACTCTTATTTTTTTTTCATTCTACAACGAAGAATCGTGAAAATATGAAAGTCAAATAATTATAAGACTTTCTTTCCAATTAAATAAAATTTTATATTTTCAATATATAAAATTAGTATCTATAAAAATAATTAGATTGTATAACTTGTACCTTGTCAACCGATAATGGGAAAACGAAATCAGGATAAATACCAATTCCTATTACAGGTAGAAACATACAGATCGAAACAAATAGTTCTCGTGGTCCAGAATCAAAAAAATTAGAGTTTGGAACATTGAATAGCTTGTATCCATAGAAAATCTGACGTAACATAGATAATAAAAAAAAATAGGAGTTAATATCATTCCAATTGCCATTACAAAAGTCATTAACATTTTTGGCATTAAAAGATATTTTGGTCTGATAACTATTACAAAAAAAATTTATGGTCATTGCATACCTGGCTCCCTTGAAAAGCATTGGCACGCATGTAAACGAGGTGCTCTACCTAACTGAGCTATAGCCCTTGTCATAACTATTTTAACATAGAGACAATTTCTTGTCAAGAAGGGTATCCCATAATCCCACATGATAACTCTCTGATCCGTGTTTATTACTATTATATTGCTTAGAAAGCATATTTTACCTATAATCCATCAAAGTGATGGAGACCCTTTTTGTGGTGATAAACGACCTACTTAACCCAGTGGTTAGAGTATTGCTTTCATACGGCGGGAGTCATTGGTTCAAATCCAATAGTAGGTAGAACTTATTAGACACCACATAATCCGGTATCTAATAAGTTTTTCTACCCATCCTCTTTTTTTCGTTCTCTAATCAGATTAGGCTTCATTATGTTCATTTTGTGGAATAAAAATGTAGTGTGTAGGGTATAATAAAGAACTCTTTTTCTTTTGATTACTACTAATAGGAAATTACATTGACAGCCTCTATTTGCGTACTAGCTCGTCTTAGAGCTAGATTTGACTCAATTGCCTGTCTATTACCCTCAACTCTACTCAAATTAGCTTCAGCTATTTCAAGAGTTTGTTTAACTTCTTGTGGATCAATTTCAGTACTAATTTCCGCATCATTTCCTGAAATAGTGATCTCATTATTGCTTATTCTAGCTAAATCGCCCATAAGAGCCACCGTTAGCCATTGGTCGTTTCGCCGTATTCTCGAAAGACCTATATCTACAGCCGTGGAAATGGGGGCATGGTTTGGTAATACGCCAATTTGTCTACTATTAGTAGATAAAATAATTTCTTTCACATCAGAATCCCAAATCATTCGATTAGGAGTCAGTACACAAATATTTAAGGTCATTTCTTTAATTTGCTCTCCTTTTCTAAGTTCATAGCTTTCGCGGTAGCTTCATCGATGTTACCCACCAAATCTCCGGGAAGGATGAATTGAAACCCCCGAATTGTTTCTGCGAGAACAATATATTTCCCTGGAGAACCGGTAAATACTTCTGCAACAAAGAAGGGTTGCGATAAGAAACGCTCAATCTTTCGTGCTCTTGCTACGGTTAAACGATCTTCTTCGGAAAATTCGACCAACCCAAGGATAGCTATAATGTCCTGAAGTTCTTTGTAACGTTGTGAAGTTTGCTTAACCATTTGCGCAGTTCCATAATGTTCCTCGCCAACGATACGAGGTTGTAACATAGTTGACGTTGAATCCAAAGGATCTACTGCTGGATAAATACCTTTGGCAGCTAATCCTCTTGATAATACGGTAGTAGCATCTAATCCTATTTTGTTTTTCAGATCAAGAAAAAAATATGGGGTTAATTTAAGTGAAATCCTTTCCGGATAAATCTTAAATCTCTATCTATTTAGAGATAGAATAGATAAGTGTGTATTATTATGTATCGATTCAGCCAATGACTATTCATGATTCTATATTGAATCAATTCCATACGGTTCAAAATTCAAATAAAGAGGGTTGTTATGGTAAAACTTCGTTTGAAACGATGTGGTAAAAAGCAACGTGCGACTTGAAGGACATGATTGACTGTGGATTCTGATATCCACCATTTTCTATACGAATGAAGATGCTCTTGTCTCGACATAGTTTGTTCTGCTAGAGACCAAATTATATTTGTCTTGGGTTGTTAAATAAAAAGACTAATGGTGGAGCATATGATGCAGCTCGAGCAAAACTGATTTATTAATTTTTCGGGAGAATTATCTAGGGTTAGTGACAATCAATAAGTTAGACCAACTTTGTAAATATATCGTCAAAAATGATCAATATAAATATTATTAGGATTATTAGAATATTCATATATATAATATAAATATAAAAATAAATATAAAAAATATAAATAATATATTTTATATTTTAAATAATTAAATAATATATAAAATGAGAGTTTAAAATTTAAACAAGTTTGAAATAAAAAAGTCAAATTTGTCGAAATTTTGAAACTTTTTTGATCAAAAGTGTATCGCGAAGGAATCAATCTTTCATATGATTTTTCTTTGTTTCATAAAAAAAACAAAAGGTATGTTGCTGCCTTTTTTAAAAGGAGTAAAAATCGCCGAAGTAATGTCTAAACCCAATGATTTCACAAAGCGCAAAGCAAAGACAACAAATTCCGGAAGAAGGAAACACTATTTTAATCTGTCTCAACAATTGTATTATAATTAGTAAAATAAAATATAATTAGTAAAATAAAAAGAATAAATCCAAAAGGAGACAAAAAAAGAGATTAGAGACAGCTCAATAAATTTTAAGTATTTTATTTTGAACTCTTAAAAAACTATTCAACTTGAGTTAGGAGTACTAATTAATTTTTTTTCTTCTGTGAAGACGTAAAAAGGTAAAAATTAGAGTTTAATTCTTTATGGATCCATTTATCTTTCTATTTCTATCTATATATATAGAAATTATATAAATTAAAATAATTTTTTATTGGGCCGTATGAGGATAAAACCTCCTATACGTTTCTAGGGGGCATTTTTTATTTACATCTATCCCAATGATCCATCTATCGAATCGTTGCAATTGATGTTCGATCCCGAAGAGAGGGAAGATATCTTCGAAGAGTTGGTTTTTTTGATCCAATAAATAATCAAACTTATTTAAATGTTCCTGCTATTTTATATTTCCTTGAAAAAGGTGCTCAACCCACAGGAACTGTTCATGATATTTTTAGTAAGGCAGAATTATTTCAAGAAAGAATTTATAATTGATTTTTGACAAAAAAAATAAAAATAAAGGGTAGGCTCACCAGTACCTATCTTTGTGTAATTATTTATTCAAAGTTAGTTTTCTTCTTGTTATATTCATACTTTTTTTCTTAGTGTAACCCCCCTCTTTTTTTTGGGGGGGGGGGGTGATCTTTCTTGTCTTTGTATTGTACCTTTCTTTTTTTTGTCGCTCCAATTTCTTCTTTCTTCTTTATGTTGTGCTAATCCAACACAAATTTATATATAATTTCTTGAAATTTTTTTTAAATCCTAATTATTATTTATTATAAATTGGAGACGGATGTGTAGAAGAAATAGTATAGTGATAAAATAATAATTTTTACAAAATCAAAAGAGTTATTGGGTTGCAAAAATAAAATATTTTTACCCCCTTTACTTCTTTTTCTTAATTTTATTTCTTTTATTGTTATTCTAGTTTTGTTAACAAATAAAACTCATTGCATAGAAAGTAAAAAGATCTGTAGATTGGACCCTATGTCTCCGGGGTATTTATTTATTTTTTCTTAAATCTTTTATTTTTTATATTACCATTAAGTGATTTACATCACAGTACAGTATAAAAATATAAAATATATATATATTCTATGCATATTATATCTAAATTCTATATAATTTATTAGTATAAGGTAGTATAAGATAAAAAATAGACTACATAAAATAAACACATATGCCGTTCTGACCATATTGCACTATGTATTATTTCAGAACACAAGAAGCGCCTTCCTTTTTTTGGTTTTTTAGTTATAGTAAAAATGTATGTAAATGACAGGATTACAAGGATATTTAGATTGAAAAAAGATAAATTTTGGCAACAAAACTTCCTATATCCGCTACTCCTTCAGGAGTATATTTACTCATTTGCTCATGATCATAGCTTCAATAGTTTTATTTATTACGAACCTGTGGAAATTATTGGTTATGACAATAAATATAGTTTAGTACTTGTAAAACGTTTAATTACTTGAATATATCAACATAAACTTTTTTTCTTCGGTAAATAATTCTAACCAAAATCTATTTTGGGGGCATAAGAATTCTTTTTATTCTAATTTTTCTTCTCAAATATTATCAGAAGGTTTTGGGGTCATTCTGGAAATTACATTCTCGTCGCGCTTAGTATCTTCCCTTGAAGAAAAAAAATACCAAAATATCAGAATTTACGATCTATTCATTCAATCTTTCCTTTTTTAGAAGATAAATTATCACATTTAAATATTGTGTCAGATCTATTAATACCCCATCCCATCCATATGGAAATCTTAGTTCAAATCCTTGAATGCTGGATCAAAGATGTTTCTTCTTTGCATTTGTTGCGATTGGTTTTCCACGAATATCATAATTTAAATAGTGTCATTACTTCAAAGAAAGACATTTACGTCTTTTCAAAAAGAAATCAAAGAATTTTTTCGTTCTTACATAATTCTTATGTATATGAATGCGAATATATATTCCCGTTTCTTCATAAACAACCTACTTATTTTCGATCAACATCTTTTGAAGTCTTTCTTGAACGAACACATTTCTATGTAAAAATAGAATATTTTAGAGTAATGTATTGTAATTCTTTTCAGAAGATTCTATGGTTCTTCAAAGAACCTTTCATACATTATGTTCGATATCAAGGAAAAGCAATTCTGGCTTCAAAGGGAACTATAATTCTTATGAAGAAATGGAAATTTCATCTTATTCATTTTTGGCAATTTTATTTTCACTTTTGGTCTCAACCTTATAGGATCTATATAAAGGAATTACCCAACTATCCCTTATCTTTTCTGGGGTATTTTTTAAGTGTACTAAAAAAGACTTTGGTAATAAGAAATAAAATGCTGGAGAATTCATTTTTAATAAATACTCTGACTAAGAAATTAGATACCATAGCCCCAGCTATTTCTCTTATTGAAGCATTGTCAAAAGCTCAATTTTGTACTGTATTTGGCCATCCCAATAGTAAACCAATCTGGACCAATTTATCGGATTCTGATATTCTTTATCGATTTTGTCGGATATGTAGAAATATTTGTCGTTATCACAGTGGATCCTCAAAAAAACAGGTTTTGTATCGTATAAAGTATATACTTCGACTTTCGTGTGCTAGAACTTTGGCTCGTAAACATAAAAGTACAGTACTCACTTTTATACGAAGATTAGGTTCGGGATTCTTAGAAGAATTTTTTATGGAAGAAGAACAAGCTTTTCTTTAATTTTCCTCCAAAAAATACCTTTTCCTTTGCGCGGTTTACGTAGAGAGAGCATTTGGTATTTGGACATTATCTGTATGAATGATATGGTGGATCATTAATTATTGTTCATGAAAAAAGATTAATAAATTTGTATTCTGAAATGCTCATATATCATTATATATTGTATATTCGTAGTGAAGTTCATTGAGTAGTCAAAATTATCAATGTAATTTTTTTGATATATACATAGGTAAAGTCATGTGCAATGAAAACTGCAAGCACGGTTTGGGGAGGGACTTTTTTTCTATTACAACAAGGAAAAAGTTTCAACTCCATCCGACTAGTTCCGGGTTCGAGTCCCGGGCAACCCATCAATCCATACCAAAAGATCAAAGTGAAAAAAAAATAGGGAAGAGAAGATTCAAAAGGCCCGTCACAATTCACATAAAGAAAGATGAATGAGCCAACTTGAGATTGTATTTCTTGGCATTATCATCACAAAGAAGATATTCCGGATTTTTCTTACTTCGCTTCGTATATTTTGGTCAAATCTAATTAAGAGGTTAAGCTCCAAGAAGTTGAAAATTATCTATTCCATATCCGTTGAAACCAGTATTTGTGTGTTTTGCCTAGAGCCGTACGAGATGAAATTTCCATATACGGCTCTCGGGGGGATCTTTCTTGGATTACCTATCTCAATAAAGTATATGATTGGTTCGAGGAACGTCTCGAGATTCATGCGATTGCAGATGATATAACCAGTAAATATGTTCCTACTCATGTCAACATATTTTATTCTCTAGGGGGGATTACTCTTACTTGTTTTTAGTACAAGTAGCTACAGGTTTTGCTATGACCTTTTACTATCGTCCAACCGTCACAGAGGCTTTTTCCTCTATTCAATACATAATGACTGAGGCCAACTTTGGTTGGTTAATTCGATCAGTTCATCGATGGTCAGCAAGTATGATGGTTCTAATGATGATCTTGCACGTATTTCATGCGTATCTTACGGGTGGGTTAAAAAAACCCCGCGAATTAACTTGGGTTACAGGGGTAGTTCTGGCTGTATTGACTGCATCTTTTGGCGTAACCGGTTATTTCTTACCTCGGTATCAAATTGGTGGCTATTGGGTAGTCAAAATTATAACAGGCGTGCCTGAGGCTATTCCTATAATAGGATCGCCTTTGGTAAAATTATTGTGTGGAAGTGCTAGTGTGGGCCAATCCACTTTGACTCATTTTTATAGTTTACATACTTTTGTATTGCCTCTTCTTACTGCCATATTTATGTTAATGCACTTCCCAATGATACGTAAGCAAGGTATTTCGGGTCCTTTATAGAGAAGATAGATCATATATATTTGTAATTTATCATATCGGGGAGGAACAAGAGTATCGATTCATACAGAAGAAAAGATTCTCTATTGATTCAAACGCTATACCTATGGGATGGATATAGGGATAGAGGAGGAGGAAAACCCTAAGATTTCACAATGAAGAATCTTCTCCTATGATCATAAATGGAAAGTGTTCAATTGGAACATGAAAACGTGAATGAATTGGTCTGAGTTACTCTTCGGGACGGAGTGGAAGAAGGGAGGAGATTTTCGAACGAAGAAAAGGATATAATTACTTCGAAAGAATTGAACGAGGTGTCGTATGAGGTGAAAATCTCATGTACGGTTCTGTAGAGTGACAGTAAGGGTGACTTATCTGTCAACTTATCCAGTATCACCCCGCAAAAAAAGTGGGATGCAATATTTCCAAGATTGGATTTCATATTCGAATGAACCTCGTAATCATAAGAAAGTAGGTTTTTTAGCTATGGACCTAGCAAAATAAAAATTGAGATTGGTTCCTATAGTATTGGATTCCCCCCCCCCCCTCACAATCGGACGTGAAAGTTTACTCACATCCGGCTCAAATAGTTACACCAAATAAATAATGGAGTTCTTCTTTTTAAACTTTGTTTGAGAAAACCTACAAAAAGCTACCCTTTACTCAAGTTTCCAATAAGGACCGGCCTTTCATTGATTCATTCTTATATATATATATATATATATTTTATTTTTATTCTAACCTTTTTGCTTTATTTTATGTTTCTTTATGTTTATGAAAAAAAGGAAATGTGAAATTCTTGAGTAGTCTACTTCCCCTCAAATAATGAATCCCCTGAAAGGAATATTTTGGGACTCGTAAATGATTTCTTTGTCTATATATTGTATTGTTCTATCCGTGCTTTTAACCCAATTCAAGCTGAAGAGACTTATTCAATGGTCACTACTAACCGTTTTTGGTCCCAAATCTTTGGGGTTTCTTTTTCCAATAAACGTTGGTTACATTTCTTTATGTTATTTGTGCCAGTAACCAGTTTATGGATGAGTGCTGTTGGCGTAGTCGGTCTGGCTCTGAACCTACGTGCCTATGACTTCATTTCCCAATAAATCCGCTGCACGGATTTATTGTGAAACACCAATTTAAATGTAATAAATTCCAAATGATTTTACTGCACGGATCGGGATTATAAATCCTCCTATTTTCATCTAGTAAAAAAATATTGAAACACTTGGAAAGTATGTTGAAAATTTTAAAGTGACAAATATTTCTTTAAAAAGACTTGATTAGAAGTTCTTAAATAGTTAGACGAACAAAAATTCACTATTTTAGGCACAATAGTACCTAATGGACCCAACAAATCCCTAATTGGAATTATGGTATCCGCTTCTTTTGTCGCATTATTATATCTCGAAGTATTGAAGGGGCCCATTCAAAAACAATTAGATGATGACAAAATTATGAAAGATTTGTATTCCTTATTTCGATTCAACAACGTACCAAGAGTCCCCCCTCGATGTTGGGGAAATAATTTAATCTTCGCCTTGGAATCAAAAGGATTCAAAGGATTCATATGGGTACGATCTAATCCCCTATTGTAAATCAATCCTGAACCCACCGTATCATACTCTTTTATGGTATACGAAATAGTGGACTTTACTAACTCAATTCGGAGGAAATCACGAAGCATATCTTTTGCCCTTATTTCAACAAAAAAAGCATGAATCTCTTCTTCTATAGAACCCTTTTTTTCTTGGTCCCACTTCAATACTAAGCAATCCCGAACTAACTGAATACTTGTGTGAGAAATTCCTCGAATTGACTTGCCATTTCCATAAAGTATATAATTGATAATTCGAAATTGGACATTATCCTTTTACTGCAAGAGATCCCGAGATAAAAGTTTTATCCCATCAGCTATTTCATATGTGATTACGGGCCAAACCAAAACAAAATGTTTTTTTTGTAGGTGCGATCCGTTGGACATAGATCCAATTTTTTAAATTTTTTGATCCTTTAGAATTTTTTTTCCATTCCCGGTGGTATCAAAATACCGCTGTGCCTAGATATTTTATCCATCTCTCCAGGAAAATGAATATCTCTAGAAAAAATTTTAAGTTCCATACTTTTTTTTCACTCTACTCGGACTAATCCTCCCACTCTACTTCTTGTATTTAAATTTAAAGCAAGTCGTGTATCTACTCCAACGATACTATTGTTTCGGACCATTTTGAGCGAAGATCCGGGGAAGATATGCACTTCCTCGGGAATAAAAAAAAATTGATATACTTTCATTTGCATTTGATATTTCGGAATAAATTCTTTTGTTCCTCGATACTCAATCAAATCCTCTTTTTTACCATTGAATCTACTTAGACAATCCCGTATTTAGTAATTACCGTACTGCTTCTTCTGTATCGCGGATCATCAAAATAAGCAAGAATACTATTTTGACATAAAATACCATTTCTAGGTATTTTCATCGAAATACCAAAACAGGGTATTAGTTTCTTCTCTCGTTATTGATCATATTGTAAGGGAATCACTAATCTATTTATTCGCTTTTTCGCCAAGGAATCATTGTAATTATCTTGACGAATAAAAGTAGAAGGATCTATGAGATTCCAATAAACATGAGATATGGTTCTATAAGGTTTTGAATAGTCAATAATTTACCTATCTTTTTTACCAAAAGTATCCAACAATTTATGTCTTACTTGATCATTAATAAGTGAGAGATCAAAGATAGATTTTTCTTAAACAGAAAAAGAGTTAGCATTCATTTGATCTTGATCCTTATGGAGTGAAAAAGACACTATATCGGATCTGCATAGACGTCCTGCTAATATCCTGACTAACGCCCGCACCAGATATGGACCGAACTGTCTCACGACATTCTGAACCCAGCTCACGTACCGCTTTAATGGGCGAATAGCCCAACCCTTGGAACATACTACAACCCCAGGTGGCGAAGAGCCGACATCGAGGTGCCAAACCTTCCCGTTGATTTGAACTCTTGGGGAAGATCAGCCTGTTATCCCTAGAGTAATTTTTATCCGTTGAGCGACGGCCTTCCACTCGGTACCGTCGGATCACTAAGGCCGACTTTCATCCCTACGCGACGGGTGGGTCTTGCAGTCAAGCTACCTTATGCCCTTGCACTCGAGGGCCAATCTCCGTTCGGCCCGAGGAAACCTTTGAACGCCTCCGTTACTTTTGGGAGGCCCATGCCACATAGAAACTGTCGACCTGAGACTGTCCCTTGGCCCGTAGGTTCCGAGACAAGGTTAGAATTCTAGCTCTTATAGAGTGGTATCTCACTGATGGCTCGGTCCCCCCGTAAGGGGGCCTTATTCGCACTCCACCTAAGCTGCGCAGGAAAGGCCCAAAGCCAATCCCAGGTAATAGTAAAGCTTCATATGGTCTTTCTGTCCAGGTGCAGGTAGTCCGCATCTTCACAGACATGTCTATTTCACCGAGCCTCTCTCCGAGATAGTGCCCAGATCGTTACGCCTTTCGTGCGGGTCGGAACTTACCCGACAAGGAATTTCTCTACCTTAGGACCGTTATAGTTACGACCGCCGTACACCGGGGCTTCGGTCGCCGGCTCCGCTGTCATCAGGTCACCAACTTCCTTGACCTTCCGGCACTGGGCAGGCATCAGCCCCCATACATGGTCTTACGACTTTGCTGAGACCTGTGTTTTTGTTAAACAGTCGCCCGAGCCTGGTCACTGCGACCCCCTTTTTGAGGAGGCACCCATTCTACTGAAGTTACGTGGCTATTTTGCCGAGTTCCTTAGAGAGAGTTGTCTCGCGCCCCTAGGTATTCTCTACCTAAACACCTGTGTCGGTTTCGGGTACAGGTAACCTTTTGTTGAAGGTCGTTCGAACTTTTCCTGGGAGTATGGCATGGGTTACTTCAGCGCCGTAGCGCCTGGTACTTGGACATTGGCTCGAGGAATTTCCTCTACCCCTTTTTACCCTGAAAAAGCAGGGTCACCTTGCATCCTTGAACCGATAACCATCTTTCGGCTAACCTAGCCTCCTCCGTCCCTCGGGACCAATAAGGGGTAGTACGGGAATATTCACCTGTTATCCATCGACTACGCCTTTCGGCCTGATCTTAGGCCCTGACTCACCCTCCGTGGATGAACCTTGCAGAGGAACCCTTAGGTTTTCGGGGCATTGGATTCTCACCAATGTTTACGTTACTCAAGCCAACATTCTCGCTTCCTCTTTGTCCACACCTGCTTGCGCGGGTGCTTCCCTCTAAGGTGGAACTCTCCCCTACCGATACACTTTTACATCCCACAGCTTTGGCAGATCGCTTAGCCCCGTTCATCTTCTGCGCAAGAGCGCTCGATCAGTGAGCTATTACGCACTCTTTCAAGGGTGGCTGCTTCTAGGCAAACCTCATGGCTGTCTCTGTACCCCTACCTCCTTTATCACTGAGCGGTCATTTAGGGGCCTTAGCTGGTGATCCAGGATGTTTCCCTCTCGACGATGAAGCTTATCCCCCATCGTCTCACCGGCCGACCTTGACCCCTGTTTGGTGTCATATCTAGTATTCAGAGTTTGCCTCGATTTGGTATCGCTCTTGCGGCCCGCATCAAAACAGTGCTTTACCCCGAGATGTCCTGTCAACCGCTGCACCTCAATGCATTTCGGGGAGAACCAGCTAGCTCTGGGTTCAAGTGGCATTTCACCCATAACCACAACTCATTCGCTGATTTTTCAACATCAATCGGTTCGGACCTCCACTTAGTTTCACCCAAGCTTCATCCTGGTCATAGATAGATCACCCAGGTTTGGGTCCATAAGCAATGACAATCACCCTATGAAGACTCGCTTTCGCTACGGCTACGGTGGATTCCCTTAACCAAGCCACTGCCTATGAGTCGGTGGCTCACTCTTCAACAGACACGCGGTCAGAGATCACATTCTCCTACCACTGCTTGGGAGCTCACGGTTTCATGTTCTATTTCACTCCCAGATGGGGGTTCTTTTCACCTTTCCCTCACGGTACTACTTCGCTATTTCACTCCACAAAGATCAAGATCAAATGAATGCTAACTCTTTTTCTGTTTAAGAAAAATATATCTTTGATCTCTCACTTATTAATGATCAAGTAAGACATAAATTGTTGGATACTTTTGGTAAAAAAGATAGGTAAATTATTGACTATTCAAAACCTTATAGAACCATATCTCATGTTCATTGGAATCTCATAGATCCTTCTACTTTTATTCGTCAAGATAATTACAATGATTCCTTGGCAAAAAAGCGAATAAATAGATTTGTGATTCCCTTACAATATGATCAATAACGAGAGAAGAAACTAATACCCTGTTTTGGTATTTCGATGAAAATACCTAGAAATGGTATTTTACGTCAAAATAGTATTCTTGCTTATTTTGATGATCCGCGATACAGAAGAAGCAATTCGGTAATTACTAAATACGGGATTGTCTAAGTAGATTCAATGGTAAAAAAGAGGATTTGATTGAGTATCGAGGAACAAAAGAATTTAGTCCGAAATATCAAATGCAAATGAAAGTATATCAATTTTTTTTATTCCCGAGGAAGTGCATATCTTCCCCGGATCTTCGCTCATAATGGTCCAGAACAATAGTATCGTTGGAGTAGATACACGACTTACTTTAAATTTAAATATAAGAAGTAGAGTGGGAGGATTAGTCCGAGTAGAGAGAAAAAAAAGTATGGAACTTAAAATGTTTTCTGGAGATATTCATTTTCCTGGAGAGATGGATAAAATATCTAGGCACGGCGGTATTTTGATACCACCGGGAATGGAAAAAAAATTCTAAAGAATCAAAAAATTTTAAAAATTGGATCTATGTCCAACGGATCGCACCTACAAAAAAAACATTTTGTTTTGGTTCGGCCCGTAATCATATATGAAATAGCTGATGGGATAAAACTTTTATCTCAGGATCTCTTGCAGTAAAAGGATAATGTCCAACTTCGAATTGTCAATTATATACTTTATGGAAATGGCAAGTCAATTCGAGGAATTTCTCACACAAGTATTCAATTATTTCGGGCTTTCCTTTTTCTAGTTGCTGGTCATATGTATAGAACTAACTTCGGGATTGGGCATAGTATCAAAGATCTTTTAGAAGCACATATTCCTCCGGGGGGTCGATTAGGACATGGGCATAGGGGTCTTTATGACACAATAAAAAATTCACTTCATTTTCAATTGGGTCTTGCTCTAGCCTCTTTGGGGGTTATTACTTCCTTAGTAGCTCAACACATGTACTCTTTACCTGCTTATGCATTCATAGCACAAGACTTTACTACTCAAGCTGCGTTATATACTCATCACCAATACATCGCTAGTTTTATCATGACAGGAGCCTTTGCTCATGGGGCTATATTCTTCATAAGGGATTATAATCCAGAACAGAATGAGGATAATGTATTGGTAAGAATGTTAGATCATAAAGAAGCTATAATATCTCATTTAAGTCGGGCCAGCCTTTTTCTGGGGTTCCATACTTTGGGCCTTTATGTTCATAACGACGTCATGCTTGCTTTTAGTACTCCGGAAAAACAAATCTTAATTGAACCCATATTTGCCCAATGGATACAATCTGCTCATTGAAAGACTTCGTATGGGTTTGATGTACTCTTATCTTCAATGAATAGCCCGACATTCAATGCAGGTCGAAGCATATGGTTACCTGGTTGGTTGAATGCTATTAATGAAAATAGTAATTCACTTTTATTAATAATAGGGCCGAGAGATTTATCTGTTTCTCTTTGTTATTATAAATAAAAGAAAATAAAGGAATAAAAATCAATATTAATACTTTCCTATACAAAATATACCGAACAGGTGAAGTACGTTAAGTACATGGTTTAGTCTTTTCCAATATGATAAAGTTACATAATGTCTATTTATTTTTCAGAAAGGGGTATTTACATGGGTTTGCCTTGGTATCGTGTTCATACTGTTGTATTGAATGATCCCGGTCAATTTCTTTCTGTCCACATAATGCATACAGCTCTAGTTTCTAGTTGGGCTGGCTCGACGACTCTATATGAATTAGCAGTTTTTGATCCCTCTGACCCTGTTCTTGATCCAATGTGGAGACAAGGCATGTTTGTTATACCCTCCATGACTCGTTTAGGAATAACCAATTCGTGGGGAAGTTGGAGTATTTCAGGAGGAACTATAACGAATCCGGGCATTTGGAGTTATGAAGGCGTGGCAGGGGCACATATTTTGTTTTCTGGCTTGTGCTTCTTGGAAGCTATATACGAAATTTTAACATACTTTTTTAAGTATAAACAGAATTGAAAAATAAGTAAAGAATGTCTATTCCGACCTGTCTAAATTTTATTTGGATGAAGTATGAATATCTATCCAATACATTATTCACGCGTCAGGAACCAGATTTGAACTAGTGACACAAGGATTTTCATTCCTCTACTCTACCAACTGAGCTATCCCGACCATTTTCCATGCATCATCCTAGCAGATTACTTGTATCTATGTCAATGAAAAGAACTAAAAAATACAGTCTTAACAAATTGGACCTAGTGTAAGACCCCCCCCCTCCCCGGATCCCAAAACACGGCACGAAGGGGGAGTCTTATGCCCGGAACAGCCGCCTTGCGGTAGCATTAGCACACGGGCTAACCTGTACCACAAGACGCCTATTCCGCCGGCTACAACAATATCAATATATCATGCCAACCCAACCAAAATAAATAAGCAAAAGAAGTCAAATCCACAGTAAGTTATAATGTCCAAATACATCAATAAAGAGAAGCTAAAACATGCTTCTACCATATATCAGAGTACAGCTAAACATTGCCCAAACGGGCTACATCAGAGTAATCAAAACTAACATCGGTAACAGACGGTATCGACGGCACCGTCACATTAGGCCCTGTCGTCCTGGCCTGGCTGTCCTGCGGCGTAGTCTGCGGCTGCTCTACCTGCGGCGTGACCTCCTAAAAAGGAAGACGTAGCAACCGTTAGTCGAAACGACTAAGTGGTTTCACATCCGCTCCCCCGGCGACTCCTCGGCACCGGGCGGAGAAAAGAAACAAGAGTATAGTATATAACAAGTAAGCAAGTAAAGGAGGTACAAGCAAGTGGCAGTAGTGTAAGAGTAACAGCATCATAATCAGCATTTATGTAAAAGCTACACTAAACTAGCAAGTATAAGTAACAGCAGGAAAGTAACTTAACTTATAAGAATGCCCATACAAACTTATAAGTTAAGGATCGGGTTACATAAAGTAACTCATCGTATAAGAGTGCCCATACAAACTTATACGATGAGGATCTTGTTGTGCAATGTTATGAAATGCTATGAATGCTATGCAATGACTCACCCATGCACACCCATGCAATTGCTATGTCGACACAGACTATAGTTCCCACTTTTCGAGCAGGTAGCTAACCTCTCAGGCATCAGCCGCCGTGGCCAGGCGGTGACAGTAGAACGGGCACTTCTACTACTAGGCGGGTATCACACTACTTCACCTAGGCCTCCGTACGCCTCAGCGCTAAGAACACAACAGCGGAGCCCATGCGTACTATGGCCCAGCGGGGTCTTGGGTAGATGTGCACCAAGAACACAGCCCGAATTGGCCTTGCGTGACCCGGAAGGGGCCTCGGAAGAAAGTACGAGGACACAGCCCAACCGTTCACATGGCCGGAGGGGCCTCAGGACGTGAACACCGAGGACACAGCCCAAACCGACCAAGTCTAACTGCCAACTCCCGTCGGTGTGACGACTGGCGAGCCCGTAGACCTGCCACACTATCCTTAACACAGGATTACGACACCGCGTGTCGACTCACACCACATGCACATACCACATCAACGTATCATGGAAGGGGCCTCGGAAGTAAACACGAGGACACAGCCCAACCATCCATCCACACCTTAACTCAACACAACCAAAACAAGTGACGGTCAACACCGCACTTACATCCCTTCACAATACTACCCGTAGGGAGTCGACTCTCTAAGTATTGGACTACAAGATTCATTTCATTAATCAAACATGTCCATAATCATAATCTATTCATCTATATGACTTTCCAAATGATGACAATGTAATATAAACATGATACACATATAAAATCTATCTCATTTTCATTTGATAATGTCATAATTTAAACATGAAGTGCACAATACCAATCTTTCAATTCCTACCAATTCGATTCGTATAAATAAGATTATTTCACAATTTGATAATATGAAATCTGATTAATAAGCAACTTCAATCATGCAACAATTGATTAATCATAAGGGTTCATCCAAGGCAAGTATCATGCGTTATTAATTCCACCGAATCAAACTTCATCTTTCATTAAGCCCAGAATTTAGGCGCAGGTTGAATCTGGACAGCAAATTCGACCGGAGATTCCCGAGGCTACAGGAATCCGGTGAAGTCATGTAACCCCTCGATGGAAAGGTATTTCCATGGACTACATCTTTCATATTCAGAGCTCAACCCAGATTTGACATTATCCTATTTGAAATCGGACTTGAAGTCCGCTGCGTACAGAACACAGTTTCTGCATACAGGATTTATTGAACATTTTCGTTTAGACTTTCCCGTGGCTACAGACTTCGCCAGAAGTCGTGCAACCATTCGTTGGAAAGGTATTTTCAAGGGCTTCAACTTTCGTGTTAAGCCGAAAGCCCAGATCTGGCCATAGCATACTTAAAAATGGCCACGAAGTTTGCTGCGCGCAGAATACAGATTCTGCACGCATCTTAAGGCGGAATGAACGGCATCCGTTCATCTTCCTCCTCAATGTGATCATCCCTAATCATTCCAGAAAACCTCCTCCCTTATTCACCCTCAAGAGGCCAAAACCCTTCACGAAACCATCCCTTATCATCACATTGAAGAAGGGCGTGGTTGAAGAGATCTAAAACCTAAGACACAAGTCTTAGCATGACCTTTCCTAGAAAACTCCTCCTCACCATCAAGACTCTCTTGGGTCGATGTCTCTCCTAGGAAAATAACTATAGATCTAGCACCAAGGGAGAGGGTAGGAAACTCACATTGGCTCCAGCGGTACCACCATTTCTAGCCATGGATCTCGTAGTTCTCCTTGGCGGCATCTTCTCTTTCACGGCGATGGCGGATCTCCTTCAGTAGGACTTGCTCCTGCAGTTTTCCCTCTCACAGGAGTTCTTACTGGAAATAGGGGAAGAAAAGAGAATGAAAACGGCTAGGGTTTTCTCTCCCCTATATATATAAAATGTGACACGGGTATGGACACGGCCGTGTCCTTACCCGTGTCCTGCCTGGCGAAGCGGCAACGACAGTTTCCATGTCGGTTCAATACTTGACACGGGTAGGGACACGCCCGTGTCCCAACCCGTGTCCACATGACACGGCCGTGTACTTGGCCGTGTCCTTGGCCGTGTACTTCTCGGGTTGCATCTCGACACTTCTCGTCGAGCTCAACTCGACGCACACGGGTAGGGACACGGCCGTGTCACTACCCGTGTCACTTGGTGTCGACACAGCTCGACGATCTCGACACGGGTCGTCGAGCTCAACTCGACGCACACGGGTAGGCACACGGCCGTGTCCCTACCCGTGTCCCTTGGTGTCGACACAGCTCGACGATCTCGACACGGGTCGTCGAGCTCAACTCGACGCACACGGGTAGGCACACGGCCGTGTCCCTACCCGTGTCCCTTGGTGTCGACACAGCTCGACGATCTCGACACAGCTCGTCGAGCTCAACTCGACGCACACGGGTAGGCACACGGCCGTGTCCCTACCCGTGTTACTTCCTTTTTACACTGATTCTCCATTTCCCCACAAGTGCAGTCCAATTCCCTGCACTCTCAGGACTCAAGTCAGCACTCCTGACTCAAAACACACACACTAGGGGCCTAGAGCGATTCGGGACGTTACAAATCCTATAAACAAAAAAAAAGATTTCGTCCCCGAAATCAGGCTTAGGCTGTGGGGAGGAAGGCATGACAGGAAATTTAACACTTGCTTTTAAATAGAATTACCTTGAGCAAACAACTCCGGGTAGCGTTGCTGCATTAAATCCAATGGCTCCCATGTGTACTCCTCCTTCCCATGATTCAACCATAGCACCTTTACTAAGGGAACACTTTTTCTCCCACCTGGAACTCCACCATCCGATGCTTTTTATTATAATATTTCGCCTGTCGACTTTGAGCCTCCAACATGCGATCCCGTATCAATCTGACCGCCGCATCAGTATCATCTATATATTCGTTCCCCAATGCCTTCGGATCTTCATCTTGCACCCAAGACAAGGGAGTCCTGCACCTTCTTCCGTAAAGGGCTTCATGGGGCGCCATGCCGATGCTCGCCTGATGGCTATTATTATAGGAGAATTCCACCAGGGGCAAGAGCCTTTCCCATGGCTCTCCTCTGTCCAGCACGCATAACCTCAATAAATCTTCCAGTGTCCTGATGGTCCTTTCAGACTGCCCGTCAGTCTGTGGATGAAATGCGGTACTAAAGGTTAGGCGTGAGCCCAAATACGCCTGTACCGCCTTCCACTCATTGGATGTAAACCGACCATCCCTATCCGAAACAATTGTCTTGGGCACGCCATGATACCGTACAAATTGCTCCACAAAAAGGCGTACCAAAACATCCACGTGTGCTTCCTTCTTCATTGGAATGAACCAGGCCACCTTTGTTAGTCGATCCACAATAACCCACACCGAATTATTCCCGGAGCGGGAACGAGGTAACCCATGAACAAAGTCCATGGAGATATCCTCGAACTTCCATTCGGGGATGGGCAATGACTGCAACAAACCACCGGGACTCCTGCATTCAGCCTTCACTCTTTGGCAAGCTTCGCAATGTGTAACATAGTAGCGAACATCCTTCTTCATTCCCGGCCAACACATGGTCTTCCGCAGTCCGGCATACATCTTAGCAATACCCGGATGCACTGAATATTGAGTGGAATGCGCCTCTCTCTATATATCTTCCCGAATTTTGCCGCCCTTGGGAATATAAAGTCGGCCACGAAAATAAACGAGGCCGTCTTTGAGTGTGTACTCATCGGTGGTCCCATCTTCAATTGCCTTGATTGCCGAGGCCAAGGACGCATCCATTCCTTGCTCCACCCGAATCCGGTCTCGGATATCACACACTATGCTCATGTTGGCCAAATACTCCGCATACTCTGCCGAAGGATCCTTGAATACTAGAGTAATTTCCATCTCCTCGATCATCCGAGCCAACTCCATACTCATCAACCGAGACTCTGGGCTAGAGCCTGGCACTTTTCTACTCAAGGAATCGGCTACCGAGTTCGCTTTCCCGGGGTGGTAGTTCATGGTGAACTCGTAGTCGCACAGAAATTCCAACCACCGCCGTTGTCTCAGGTTCAACTCCTTCTGAGTGTGAACATACTTCAAGTTTTTGTGATCGGAAAAGATCTCGCAGTGCACGCCATATAAATAATGCCTCCAGACTTTCAAAGCGAACACCACTGCTCCCAACTCCAAATCATGAACCGGGTAATTGATTTCATGTTTCTTTAACTGCCTTGAAGCATAAGCGATCACATGCCCGTGCTGCATCAGCACCGCTCCCATCCCTTGATATGATGCGTCCGTGTAAACTTGGAATCCTTCCTTCCCCGACGGAAGTGCAAGGATGGGGGCGGAGGTAAGCCTATCTTTCAATTCTTGAAATGCCGCTTCACATTGAGGTGTCCACTCAAATGGCACACCCTTCTTCGTCAAGGAGGTAAGAGGAAGGGCAATCTTGGAAAATCCTTTCATGAACTTGCGGTAGTAGCCAGCAAGTCCAAGAAAGCTTCGTACATCGGCCGCCGACTTCAAGGGCGACCACTCCTTCACGGCCCGCACCTTGGCTGGATCCACTGCTAACCCTGCTCCACTGATCACATGCCCCAAGAAGGCAACCTCCTTAAGCCAGAATTCACACTTGCTAAACTTGGCATACAAGGCATGCTCCTTCAATTTCTTCAAAACCAAGGTCAGGTGCTCGACATGCTCCTCCTCCGTCTTTGAGTAGACCAAGATGTCGTCGATGAAAACAATGACGAAGATGTCCAAATACGGTTCAAACACCTTGTTCATCAAACTCATGAAGACCGAAGGGGCATTTGTGAGCCCAAACGGCATTACTGTGAACTCATACAAACCATATCTCGAACTGAATGCTGTTTTCTGAATGTCCCCCTCATGTATCCTCAACTGATAGTATCCGGAGCGCAAATCCAATTTAGAAAACCAATATGCTCCCACTAGTTGATCGAACAACTCATCGATCCGCGGTAGTGGATAAGTGTTCCGCACCGTCAACCGATTGAGTTCCCGATAATCTATGCACAATCGCAGTGTTCCATCCTTCTTCTTCACGAACAGCACAGGGGCTCCCCATGGTGATGAACTGGGGCGAACGAACCCTGAATCCACCAGTTCTTGCAATTGAACTCTAAACTCCGCGAGTTCTTTCGGAGCCATTCTGTACGGAGCCTTGGATACAGGCTTGGCACCTGGTACTAGATTAATTTGGAAGTCAACTTCTCTACGCGGAGGTAATCCTGGTAGCTTCTCAGGAAATACCTCAGGAAAATCCCGCACTACCCGTACATCCTTTAATTCCAACGCTGCTTCCTTCAACTCGAACCAGATCATGAAGACCTCATCCCCCTTCATATGGACTTTTACAGCCTGAATAGAAGATAATATCATACGTGGCGCGAAGCCAATACCTTGGAAGATGACGTCAGAGTCTCCATGCCTCAAATAGATCCTCTTCTCCGCGCAGTCGATCCTCGCGAAGTGCCAGTCCAGCCATGCCATGCCCAAAATGATGTCAAACTCCGGCATTCTCAGAACCGTGGCCGGCGTATCAAAGGCCTTCCCATCAATAAATAACTCCAACTCGCACTTGGCGGTCGCGATCATCTCCGAGCCGTCCGGAAGGCGTACACGTCGAGCTATGCCAGTGAAGTACTGTACATCCCCCATGTCTTTTATGAAATCCTCGGACACAAAGGAGTGTGAGGCACCGGTATCGAACAGCGCATAGGCTGTCTTCCCGCCAATAATCACGGTGCCTAAGTACCAACCACCAAAACGTATTGCTAGTGGCTAGTAAGTTCTAATCAATACAAGTTAGACCATGCAAATATGTAAATTAATTAAATCATACCTGCAATCACGTCTTGTGGGTTCCGTTCCTGCGCCATGTCAAGCGCGTACACCTGATCCCGGGCCGGTCCGGGGTTTCCTCTTGGCGGTCCTCGTCCTCGACCGCGCATATATCCCCGCCCTCGTGGAGCTGCTGGAGGGAGAGCAGGAGGGAGAGCAGGAGGGAGAGCAGGAGGGGCGTTCCCATATAGCTGCGGGCAAAAACGCCGGATGTGGCCCGGCTGGTTGCATTCGAAGCACACCAGACCACGACGCCCTTCAAGTTGTTGAAATCGCTGATGCTGTGGGGGTGGAGGCAGCGCAGGCGGCTGCGGAACTGGATGCTCCACCCTATAGTTTCGGTGGACACGCCCTCCACCTCTTTGATAACCTCTTCCTCCTCTGAAGTCCCGTCTCCTTCTATTACTTGGGCCGGCTTCCATCACATCCTCCGCAGGCCTCTTACTACACCCCATGTGGTCCGCCTCCAATCTTTTCGCCATATCAATGATCTCCGCCAAGCTACCATCCGCTATAAACAAAAGGGACTGCCTTAGGGGATCTCGCAGCCCTTTATAGAAGCGCTTGGCATAACCTCTGTCATCCAACTCATAAGAGTCCGCAAACCTTGCGAGATGCTGGAATTCCCGCTGGTATTCTGTAACCGACTTTGATCCCTGCTTTAGTAGAAGGAACCTCTGCTCAAGCTCATCTCGGGCCGATGTAGGGATAAAGTGCTCCAAGAAAACACCCGAGAATTCATTCCAACTTATCTCTGTGTAGATCCGGCCTTGGAAGGTAGAGCCCATGAGGGACTTCCACCACCTCTTCGCATGTAAGTCCAAGACGGACACTGCCAATATCACTGCCATGTTGGCTGGGCAACGGATACCGGCCAACAACTCCTGTATCGTGTCTAGCCATTCCTCTGTACGTACGGCTGACTCCGTCCCAAGGTAGATGGGAGGGGAGAGAGCCCGGAAGGTGCTCAGCCAGTTGGAGCTCGGGGCCTGTTGTTGCACCGGAGCCTGCTGTGCCTTAAAAGCATCAAGAATGGCGGTGAGCGTCTGCCCCAACTCAGACTGTTCGAACTGAGTGGGTATGGGAGGGGTAGGAGTACCCCCCATCGGCTCAACATGCAGTGGAACCTACACATACACGACAAATTTGTGGTCAGGTTGGCTAAACTTAAGGTCAAAGTTGGACAAACTTATTGTGAATTACATATGGGCACACCACTGCTTCCGCTAAGTCAGTTTGTCCCCAAACTGACTAACCAAACGGGGGTGGCACCATTGTTGAATGACTTCTTAGTTGAGGATCGTGGCAAACTGATACCATTTGTAAGACCCCCCCTCCCCGGATCCCAAAACACGGCACGAAGGGGGAGTCTTATGCCCGGAACAGCCGCCTTGCGGTAGCATTAGCACACGGGCTAACCTGTACCACAAGACGCCTATTCCGCCGGCTACAACAATATCAATATATCATGCCAACCCAACCAAAATAAATAAGCAAAAGAAGTCAAATCCACAGTAAGTTATAATGTCCAAATACATCAATAAAGAGAAGCTAAAACATGCTTCTACCATATATCAGAGTACAGCTAAACATTGCCCAAACGGGCTACATCAGAGTAATCAAAACTAACATCGGTAACAGACGGTATCGACGGCACCGTCACATCAGGCCCTGTCATCCTGGCCTGGCTGTCCTGCGGCGTAGTCTGCGGCTGCTCTACCTGCGGCGTGACCTCCTAAAAAGGAAGACGTAGCAACCGTTAGTCGAAACGACTAAGTGGTTTCACATCCACTCCCCCGGCGACTCCTCGGCACCGGGCGGAGAAAAGAAACAAGAGTATAGTATATAACAAGTAAGCAAGTAAAGGAGGTACAAGCAAGTGGCAGTAGTGTAAGAGTAACAGCATCATAATCAGCATTTATGTAAAAGCTACACTAAACTAGCAAGTATAAGTAACAGCAGGAAAGTAACTTAACTTATAAGAATGCCCATACAAACTTATAAGTTAAGGATCGGGTTACATAAAGTAACTCATCGTATAAGAGTGCCCATACAAACTTATACGATGAGGATCTTGTTGTGCAATGTTATGAAATGCTATGAATGCTATGCAATGACTCACCCATGCACACCCATGCAATTGCTATGTCGACACAGACTATAGTTCCCACTTTTCGAGCAGGTAGCTAACCTCTCAGGCATCAGCCGCCGTGGCCAGGCGGTGACAGTAGAACAGGCACTTCTACTACTAGGCGGGTATCACACTACTTCACCTAGGCCTCCGTACGCCTCAGCGCTAAGAACACAACAGCGGAGCCCATGCGTACTATGGCCCAGCGGGGTCTTGGGTAGATGTGCACCAAGAACACAGCCCGAACTGGCCTTGCGTGACCCGGAAGGGGCCTCGGAAGAAAGCACGAGGACACAACCCAACCGTTCACATGGCCGGAGGGGCCTCAGGACGTGAACACCGAGGACACAGCCCAAACCGACCAAGTCTAACTGCCTACTCCCGTCGGTGTGACGACTGGCGAGCCCGTAGACCTACCACACTATCCTTAACCCAGGATTACGACACCGCGTGTCGACTCACACCACATGCACATACCACATCAACGTATCATGGAAGGGGCCTCGGAAGTAAACACGAGGACACATCCCAACCATCCATCCACAACTTAACTCAACACAACCAAAACAAGTGACGGTCAACACCGCACTTACATCCCTTCACAATACTACCCGTAGGGAGTCGACTCTCTAAGTATTGGACTACAAGATTCATTTCATTAATCAAACATGTCCATAATCATAATCTATTCATCTATATGACTTTCCAAATGATAACAATGTAATATAAACATGATACGCATATAAAATCTATCTCATTTTCATTTGATAATGTCATAATTTAAACATGAAGTGCACAATACCAATCTTTCAATTCCTACCAATTCGATTCGTATAAATAAGATTATTTCACAATTTGATAATATGAAATCTGATTAATAAGCAACTTCAATCATGCAACAATTGATTAATCATAAGGGTTCATCCAAGGCAAGTATCATGCGTTATTAATTCCACCGAATCAAACTTCATCTTTCATTAAGCCCAGAATTTAGGCGCAGGTTGAATCTGGACAGCAACTTCGACCGGAGATTCCCGAGGCTACAGGAATCCGGTGAAGTCATGTAACCCCTCGATGGAAAGGTATTTCCATGGACTACATCTTTCATATTCAGAGCTCAACCCAGATTTGACATTATCCTATTTGAAATCGGACTTGAAGTCCGCTGCGTACAGAACACAGTTTCTGCATACAGGATTTATTGAACATTTTCGTTTAGACTTTCCCGTGGCTACAGACTTCGCCAGAAGTCGTGCAACTATTCGTTGGAAAGGTATTTTCAAGGGCTTCAACTTTCGTGTTAAGCCGAAAGCCCAGATCTGGCCATAGCATACTTAAAAATGGCCACGAAGTTTGCTGCGCGTAGAATACAGATTCTGCACGCATCTTAAGGCGGAATGAACGGCATCGGTTCATCTTCCTCCTCAATGTGATCATCCCTAATCATTCCAGAAAACCTCCTCCCTTATTCACCCTCAAGAGGCCAAAACCCTTCACGAAACCATCCCTTATCATCACATTGAAGAAGGGCGTGGTTGAAGAGATCTAAAACCTAAGACACAAGTCTTAGCATGACCTTTCCTAGAAAACTCCTCCTCACCATCAAGACTCTCTTGAGTCGATGTCTCTCCTAGGAAAATAACTATAGATCTAGCACCAAGGGAGAGGGTAGGAAACTCACATTGGCTCCAGCGGTACCACCATTTCTAGCCATGGATCTCGTAGTTCTCCTTGGCGGCATCTTCTCTTTCACGGCGATGGCGGATCTCCTTCAGTAGGACTTGCTCCTGCAGTTTTCCCTCTCACAGGAGTTCTTACTGGAAATAGGGGAAGAAAAGAGAATGAAAACGGCTAGGGTTTTCTCTCCCCTATATATATAAAATGTGACACGGGTATGGACACGGCCGTGTCCTTACCCGTGTCCTGCCTGGCGAAGCGGCAACGACAGTTTCCATGTCGGTTCAATACTTGACACGGGTAGGGACACGCCCGTGTCCCGACCCGTGTCCACATGACACGGCCGTGTACTTGGCCGTGTCCTTGGCCGTGTACTTCTCGGGTTGCATCTCGACACTTCTCGTCGAGCTCAACTCGACGCACACGGGTAGGGACACGGTCGTGTCACTACCCGTGTCACTTGGTGTCGACACAGCTCGACGATCTCGACACGGGTCGTCGAGCTCAACTCGACGCACACGGGTAGGCACACGGCCGTGTCCCTACCCGTGTCCCTTGGTGTCGACACAGCTCGACGATCTCGACACGGGTCGTCGAGCTCAACTCGACGCACACGGGTAGGCACACGGCCGTGTCCCTACCCGTGTCCCTTGGTGTCGACACAGCTCGACGATCTCGACACAGCTCGTCGAGCTCAACTCGACGCACACGGGTAGGCACATGGCCGTGTCCCTACCCGTGTTACTTCCTTTTTACACTGATTCTCCATTTCCCCACAAGTGCAGTCCAATTCCCTGCACTCTCAGGACTCAAGTCAGCACTCCTGACTCAAAACACACACACTAGGGGACTAGAGCGATTCGGGACGTTACACCTAGCCCCCTTAATTTTTTAGATATTCAAAAAGAAGACTTTCTTTGATTCCTTGAACATATATGTTAATTTGTGCAGGTATCGTATCTATACAAATTAAATTGGAGTGCAATTGGAAGAATATATGAAAGTTTCTATTCGGATACATTTGTGAAAGAACAGAGTGAGGAAGTAAAATGGGCTCTTTTGGGGATAGAGGGACTTGAAC